>OY740801.1:26809934-26812434 GCA_963514005.1 Raja brachyura
GACTTAGAAATAGAATAAGGGTCTTGGGCAGAATAGAACATAGAAAAGCATAGCACAGGAACAGGCCCTTCTGCCTGTGATATCTATGCCGAACATGATGCCAAGGCAGACTAATCTAAGGATAAGGGGGAATTCCTTTAGGACCGAGATGAGGAAAACATTCTTTACGCAGAGAGTGGTGAGTCTCTGGAATTCTCTGCCACAGAAGGTCGTTGAGGTCAGTTCATTGGCTATATTCAAGAGGGAGTTAGATGTTGCCCTTGTGGCTAAGGGGATCAGGAGGTATGGAGAGAAGGCAGGTACGGGATACTGAGTTGGATGATCAGCCATGATCATATTGAATGGCGGTGCAGGCTCAAAGGGCCGAATGGCATACTCCTACACCTATTTTTCTATGTTTCTAATCTAATCTGTCTGCATATGATCCATAGTCCTCCATATCCATGTGCCTATCTAGAAATATCGATCGCCTCAGCGCAGAGGGAGAACAAGGAAGGAAGTGACAAGGACTTTGAGATTTCTGCCTTCCATCACAGTGAGGAGGTGCCCGGTGGAATCACTGTGGTGGATGTTGAACTGTGTTGAGTGTGTGTTTTGTTGTTTTTGTTCTGTGTTATGACTGCAGGGTTCGCATTAGTGTAAAATGTGCAAGGACAATAAAGTTGAATCTAATCTAATCTTAAATGTCACTATTTGAACTGCTTCCACCACCTTCCCTGGCGGCTGTTCCAGGCACCCAACTCTCATGCGATCATCTTGCCCAACACATCTCCAATCAACTCTGCCCCTCTCACCGTAAAGCTGTGCCCTCTGCCCTGCTATTTCCACCCCGGGAGAAAGGTTTTGAATGTCTACCATCTCTATTTCTTGCAGCACAACAAACTGAACAGTGAATAGAGACGTATAAAAATCGTGTGGGTCTTTACCTCAAGGAATGGGTTTCAAATACGAGAGAGTGTAGGCTTAAGATGAAAGGGACAACTCCACCTCACGGAGAGTGTGGGCACATGGAACGAGCTGCTGGAGAAACACGTTTAGGCAGGAGCAGTACCGACATTTCAAAGAAGAAGGCACGAGGAACTGCAGATGCCGGTTTACCAAAAAAGACACAAAGTGCTGGATCAACTCAGCGGGTCAGGCAGCATCTCGAGAGACTATGGATTGGTGGCGTTATGTGTCGGGTCCCTTCTTTAGACTGATTGTAGGCGGGGAAACTGTAAACGAGGAAAGACCAGGACATAACACGCCCACCGACAGATGGTCTCAGGTCGGGTGGTTTTATTTTAGGCCAATCAGTGTGAAGATAGTCCTGACCCGAAACATCACCTATCCATTTTCTCCAGGGATGCTGCCCGACCTACTGAGTTATTCCAGCAATTTTATGTCCATTGAAAGACACAAAGATCTGGAGTAAACGGCCTGTCCCACCAGCATGCGACTGCATGCGGCGAGCGCGACCAAACGTGGTGGCTTGAGGCGTACGGCCTCGCGGGGCCGGTCCCGCTTCCAACCGTATGGAGCTGGTCACGACATCATTCTCACCAATCAGCAGGGCAGGAGGCGGGCTGACTGAATGTCGGACGTCGCATGGCGTTGGGTCGTGACGTCATCACGCAACGGCACGCCGGGCGGTGACGTCGTCGCGCAACGCCACGGGCTAGGTGTACGGCGTCAAGACATTGCGTACGGTGTCGAGACATGTCAGTTTTTCGGAGCCCCGCGTGATGTTGGGACTAGCCCCGCACAACTCCATACGGCTCCGAAGTGGCGATTGAAGTAGGACCGGCCCCGCGAGGCCGTACGGCTCAAGCGACCACGTTAGGTCACGCTCACCGCATGCAGTCGTGGTGGGACAGGCCCTTAGCTCAGCAGGTTAAGCAACAACTCTGGAGAACATGGATGGGTGGACTTTTTGCTTTTCTGAAGAAGGGTCTCAACCTCAAATGTCACCTATCCATGTTCTCCAGAGATGCTGCCTGTCCTGTCCCTGATGCTGAGGTACTCCAGCACTTTGAGTACTTTTGGGTCTGTTTTATAAGGGGACATGGAAACGTCTGACTGAAAGGTTTGTTTCGGTGCTGTATATCTCTTTCATTCTCCCAGACACGTTGCACGCTGATAGTACAGAGATAGCGGAGCAACAGGTGACAGAAACAGGAAGTGGAGTTTAAACATTATATGCTCCTGCCTTTGTATCACGGATGCAAGCCACTAAAAGGCTCATTGTGCCAACAAGGTAAATAAAGAACTCTTATTTTCAACAAAGGGCTCTTTATTGAGGTTTTTTTTTAAAAACGGCTATGAATGAAATCGAGACAGCACAACGTGTAACCTGTTCTCTCTTGGAAACTAGTCCCTAAGGACAGGATTTACCTGGGTCACCGTGTGCAGATAGTGCCACAGTGCCAGGGCTGTGACTTTCAGACCAGCCGCTTCAATCAAAACCCCACCCATTCTTCAGACTTTAGAGACAGAGACGTCTGTGGAGGCCAAGACATTG